>BCJK01000002.1:1628619-1656398 GCA_039545395.1 Filobasidium uniguttulatum | reverse complement strand
ACTTGTCTTTCATTGACTTGATCTTTTGTTTGAACCTTTGCACTCATTGCCTTTTGACTTGTTCAATTGTGTGTACAACTTTATTACCATCTTTTTACCTTGTGTCTTATTACACAACCCCCTGCCCACAACGCATGTAGGACGCATGTAGGACGCATGTAGGACGCATGTAGGACGCATGTAGGACGCATGTAGGACGCATGTAGGACACTGGTAGGACGCATGTAGGACGCTTGGTAGGACATGTAGGATGCATGTAGGACGCTGAACCCCGCGCATAGGGCGAGGGGTCTGAGCTACTACTTACATGTAGGACGCTATGTAGGACGCTTGGGATGCGCGCGCGCATGTAGGACGCTGGACGTTTTCGATGATTCCTACCCAACTACAATAGCTATCTAGGATCTGAAAGTGGGAGGTGGTAGCTCTAGAATGTCGGAGTAATGTGGGCCAGTTCCCATGTCTGTAGGATGCTTGGTTGCTGCGTTATAGCGGTTTTCGCGCGTGAAACATGGCTCCAAAAATATTATATACAGTAAGAGAAAGGCGCAGTTATTTGAAGCCACTGGAATGCAACTTCCGCGCGGGAAGCAACTCCAGGTAGAGAAGTAAATCTTTCCAGAAGCCGCATCTTGTGTAAGAATTTATCTTTGTGGGCCCAAATCAGACTCTGAAGCAATCGAAAGAGCTTCAGTCAAGGAAATTAGGGACTTTGTAACCAGCGTCCTTGTCCAAACTCCAGGCCGGAGCTACAGTACACACAGCAGTACTGTACTGTACACAACATGCATTACATGTACTGTACATGCGTGCATCCGTCTCAGGCTCAAACGGCAAAGCCGTTCTCGCAAAACAATGGCCACCATTGAAAAGAATCAGATGAGATCATGGATCATTATGTGCTTTCAGTGCATCTCTACTGCAATTGGCCTTCAATCAGAGCCTTTGCTCCACTGGTAAGCACCGTACCGCAGCAGGCGCTCGAAGCTTGTAAGCAAGTTGTTGACAGATAGAGCAAATTTTGCCTGCAATGCCAGCTTGCAAGCTCAACAAGGTTGGCCGCCGCTCTTTATCACATTGGATGAGGCTGTGCCGGGATGTATGCTGACTGCAGGTTTCAGCGTAAAAGCAATAAAGGACCCCAGTCGTCAGGTTGGAGCGTTGATTGACTTTCTATCTTGGAATCTCTGACACACATGCATGCGGCTGTTAAAAAGGGTCACTTGGATCGTACATTGTAAGCCCCTTCTCGAATTGAAATTGACACCAACAACTTCTTCGCAGGCACTTCTCGTCAAGTCATCGAACAGAATGGGAAGAAGAAAGGCTCCTCCTCGAAGGCCATCGTCGAATGTCAATACTCAGGTCCAGGCTTCGTTGCCAGACCTTGGACTTTCGGCCGGCACAGAACCTCCAGTCCGTGCCATGTCCCGGACGCCAACACCGGTCATTGATCCAGAGTTGGGCTCCCCACTCACTCCCTTCACCGAGAGAGTATCGAACCCTCATGCCGTTCCAGCGGTGGAAGACGTCGCCGCCTCTGACGAGGCCGATTCAACAAGCGATGCGGACATCGATGATTTTGCAGAGCTGCGAGTAGAAAAGGGGTTTGTCGTTTACGAGCTAGATCATGGCGTCAAGGAGGATCACGCTGCGCAGCTCAACATTCCCAAAGGGTACAGCACCGAAATTGCCCAACGAGTCCTAGACCACGTTCTCGCGGACAAATTCCGGGTCCAAGCCCCTAAAAGATGTCACAAGGCGTATGCCGGATTCGAAGACGTCTTTCCGGGCCAAGGACAGAAAATATACCAAGCCGCCATCTTTCAGTGCAAAGTATTCTTTATTCGATACCTCACCGTTCCCGACGAAGAGATTCCGAAGCTGTTTCGGAGTATTGTCAACAAAAAGCCACAAAAAGGGACGTCCCAGTGGTCCACTTTTCATAGAAGGGTCCTCAAGTGGCGAGCTTTGTGGCTGACCAAATTTTATGCCCAAGTCAAAAGTCTACAGGCCATCATAATGAAGAGGCGGGCGTTGGAATCGATTGATGATTCCGCTCGATTGAAAGAGGAATATGGGAAAGAGTACGACACGATCAACCTTCGCCACCTGTTTCGTAGTGTTTCAGTTGGCGAAGCCGTGAATTGGACAGAAACGACTCGAACGGACGAAACCAAGAAGTACTGGCGAAACTTCTTTGCAACAGCAATGCTACTCGCGCACAGGACTTCTCAGAACCCTTTGCACAAAGCGTCTGCGTACATGGGCAAACTGAAGGTCTTCACCTTGGACAAGAAGTATGCAACCATCGGTCGTGATACCATTGTCTTTCGAGAGCAAGACCTCCCGGGCAGGAGGTCAACCCAGCAAGAGGAGGTTGTAAATGAAGAAGTCGAAGAGCAAGATTCAGATTGGCTCGGTCCCGATCTCCCATCTGAGATGTAAGGATTCAACAGCGACTCTCTGTCCTCCGCCCTTTAAACCCCTACAGTCTCGCCTTTTATCGAATCACGTCCTCTAATCGTCAAACAGTATGTCGGACACTGTTTCTCTGTATCGAACAACAAGCATTGCTTTTTCCAGTTGTCAGATTGTAAAGATTGTATGAACTTGAATGTAGCATTATAGCATGGTACCATTTCATGACGACTGTACAGTGACGGTGCTCCCTCGCAAGCAAGCAAGTCAGGCTTGGATTAAGATGCTGGAAAAGATGTTGCTGGTCCCGCTGGCCCAGCGGTGGGGCGTGTGTGCTGTCGCTGTCTCATCAAAGGACTTGCCCGTGGAATGTACTCGGTCCCCCCCTCTTTGTTTCCAATGCACTCGTGCCACAACTCTGTCGTCTCCAATTCTTCTCGCTTTCCTCATTCCCTCTCCGAAGGGCCCGGCAACAATTCAACAGCAGCGCACTGGATTCTCAACGCTTCTCATTCTCGCCAATGTCTCGTCGTCCAAGCAGCCCCGATCGAACCACCAGTGGGTTCCTCATACGACGTGACAGCTGTTTCACATGGATTGACCGAGTTAGCTTATCCTGCTGAATTGTTGCACAGTGGAGCCTCGAGCCAAGCGACCATGTCAATCCCATCGAGTCAACATTGCCGAATGTGCTCGAGAAATGGACCTGATCAGCTCCGACTCTGAATTTGCTTCTGGCGGTATTACAGTTGATGGGATATCTGAATTGGAAGCTGAACCCGCTGTGTCTGTGGCTGCCATGCCAAGAGCGATGCATGATGAATCGAAAGTGGCAAGCATTGATGAGGCAAACTCTGAGCTTTCTCGTCTGCTTCCACCTATCGCTCCTGAGGTAGCAGCGCTTCGTCAAGCCGATCTATTGACCGAAGGAAGGGTCTTTGAAGAGGACGATTGGTCAGACGTTGAAAATTTCCCAAGTGTGTGGGAACAACCAGCTGACCGCGACAATGAAGTTGAGGATGATGCTGTGGACGTTTCAAGACTGGAGCCGGAAGAGTTGGAGGCACAACCTCAAGAAAACGCACTACAGGCATGGATTCAAACAGATGGTCCTAATCCTTACAAAGAGCCCGTTCCCGTCTCGGAATTTGAGATTGCCCTCATGGTGTTTTGCCATCTGACCAAGTGTTCCAAAAATCATTACAAGATCTTGAGAGAAGCTCTGCTACTGGTACAGTCTTTGCAAGATGTCAAAAATCTCCCTCTGAGCCTAGATACGCTTGACGGGCGCGTTCGACGCAATCTTCCAACACAGGTAACTCGAGGATATGAGGTAGCAGTCAATGCACAGAAGCTTCCTCCCAACAGCCTTAACCCTAGACGGGCCCACCGCTTCGAATTAAAGGCCTATGCCACTCTACTGTTGAACGATAAGAACCTCCGCCGCAAGATGCATTTTGGTATGGGCGTCCTCCAGCCGTCTGAACGAACAGAACTCTATCATGGCCGAATGTGGAATTCAAGTGTGAGGACAAGTTCGGGACAATTTCCTATTTTGAACGGGGAACCGCTTTTCCCTTCAGATTGCGTGCTGGTGCGCGAAGGTCCCAACGGAGAAATGGCTCGATACAGAGTCACCGAAATTGGAGTGATTGAGGATGCAGAACACGACAATGCCAAAATCGGAATTGTGGGCCATCGTCTCCACCACCCCAGCGAAATTGATCTCGGGTCTGGTGTCTCGTTCGACGAAGTCGCTGCTAAGTGCGATCTCGAGGCATCACAGCAAGCTCACCCATATCCAATCAACACAAGCCTTCTGCCTCCATTGATACTTTGCGAGGATCATGGGGTCAAAATAGAATTGAGTAAGGTCGTAAAGAAGATTTGGGTTCGGTTTCTGGATTATCCCTCTTTGACTCGCCTCGAAAACTCTCTTCTCCCCAGTCCTCCGAGCCATGCAGTCCGACACTTGTTATACCACGATGTTTCGACCGGTGCACCATTACTCAAACCAGTCCACAAAAGACATCGCCTACTAGCTGAGCGGGAGTTGGTTGGCCTAGGGAGGAAGTCCGTGGAAGATAGATTCGTGCAACGCACCGGGGGCCGCAAGATCGTGTCTCTTCCATTTGGCATCTTTCTCGACGATTTCGGTCTCTATCGCAACACTTATCAAAGTCTTCCGGGTCTGTATTTCCAGCCTTGGAACCTGTGTCAATCTGAACGGTTTTTGATGAGAAACATGTTTGTTCTGATGATCGCTCCTTTCGGATGCTCGACGATGGAGATCGCTCGGTGTCTGGAGGATGAAACCATCTCTTTGGAGAGAGGGATCGATTTTGAGCTCGACGGTGAAATTGTCCGGCTGATAATGTTTCCTTTGGCATTCACCGGTGACATGCCTCAACAAAACAGCAACTGCGGATGCATGTCCCACAAGTCGAACATCGGATGCCGTGTGTGTTACATACCGGCCGAGAAACGGGGGGATCTTGATTACGATGTTGAATGCAATGGTCGATATGAGGCGTACCAAGATTATCTTTTCAATACCATTCGGACAAAAACCAAGGAGGACACCCAGAAAAGAACCAAGGCTCTTGCCGCATTCGGACTATCAAAAGACGGACATGTGTTCAAATCTTGCTTCAACTTCCTCGATCCATTCTCCCAATACCCAAATGATCCAATGCATTGCGAGCTGCGGCTGGCTAAGTATTTCCATGCTTTGCTAGTGCGGCAGTTTTTATCCAAGCCTGGTGTTCAGGCATATTTGGAGGCTTGGTCAGCGGTAGAGTTACCGTATGGTTGGTAAGTCACGACCTTCTTGACGTGAGCTATATCGGAAATTCATGATGCATCTTGTGCTTCAAAGGGGAAGACCTCAGAACCCCGTCACTCATGAAGGTTCGATGACGTTCTCTGAACATGGACGGGTCGCTCAAATGAATCCTTTGGTCTTGCTCTTCATGTCGATTGATCGAAATGGTCATAGACGGACCACGGATGGGCACGGGAAATCTTTCTGGGTCGGGGGGGCAGGCGGCAGAAGCGAGGGTGGAGTGGCGGCAAGAATTCTGCAAGAATTCTCTCCAAGCAATACTGAGCAAGATGCCTTTGACTTCATTTTGGAAACTGCTTTTTTGATCGCTAAAGTCGTATATCTCAGCCTTAAAGAGAGCCTGACCTCCCAAGAAGCAGAAGAATTGCCGAAGTTATTCAAGAAACAACGCAACTTCATTCAGAAGATGTTCCGAACCTCAAAGAATTTTGCGTCGCTGGCTGAATGTCCGAACATCCATGTTGCTACCCACTGGGAGCAGGATATCCAAAACTTTGGAACGACATACAACGTATCCGCATCAATAGGCAAGCAGACGCACAGGATTCACAAAGCTCATGCCCCACACACCAATTCTCGTGACACAGAGCTTCAGCTCATGAAAGATTATAACATGAGCCAGACTCTTAGATTTGTGGCATCCGGTGCCTACCCGGACAATCACCTGGCGGAAAAATTTCGTCTCATCCTGTCCAAAAGCCCCAACATGGAAGCCAAGTTGAATGGAGCAAGAACAACAAATTCTGACAACGTTGACTATCCGCAGGATGAGTATGTTTTACGATCTCTCAAGCTCTCGAAGATGATCGCTCCAAGAAGCATCACAGCTGCTAAACTCTCCAGAGACAAAAGTCTATTGCGTCCAGTCTTCGAAATCAAGAACACTCCTGTCATTTGGCACGAACATTTACGCGTCAAGCTTCGATATTACGAACGTCTGACTCTGGATACGAGAGGAGCTGATGTTGGTGGTGGTCCCAAGATTTTTTTGCTGGCACAAGGAAAACCCGTGCAGTTGCAGACCGATTCAGTTGAGGAGTTTGCTGTTGTCGATAGTATCATCCAGTTGGAAGGCGATGTTCGCACCACCAATCAGATTTATCTGATTGTGCGTCCAATGCTCAGAGACCGCTCCTTGGATCCGAAAGGCCTGTCATATGCGGTCTTCACAGAGCAGATGTCTAACAATACGTGCGTCGCACTTGAAGAGGTTTGTTTCACAAATGTGCACATGGTCACCCGTGACCCTCACTCTACACATCGTTCTTGGTGGCTCAACCCGTTTGTTACACGCTTCTTGTAACAACTTTTAGCTTGCATAGGAATTGAGACGGACAATGTACAGCATAGATTGTTCGAGAGCATACATTACAATAATGTCGGGCCGGGGTTCGCAGGGGTGAGCCTTCCCGCATTACGTGCCCAGGACCAAGGTACTCGAGTACACAGGATCGATCAAATCGCTTTCACCAACCCTGCCAAACTGCTACCTACCTGCCCCCACCCAGATCTCAAGTCGTCGCCCCCAATCGTCACTTACAACCAAATATTTCCTTTTCTCTCCAGTCTGAGAACCCGTGTTCATCAGTTGGCCGCCCGGCCCAAGCCCTATAACCCCTATCTTGCCCCTATTGTGCCCCTATATCACCGCACACCTATGGGCTGTGCTCTGTAGCCACGGATCCAGGACTAGCATTCCGGTCTCAATATTAACTTACTGACAATCGATCTCAGTCTGGTCTCAATTATCGAATGTATACATTGGCAGATCGTCCGCATGGCAATGACTTGTCGGTAAGTCTGACCAACTTGCAATCATGCAGTGAGCGTAAAGTCTCGCCTCCTGACGACTTATTGCTCTCGATCAGCTGCGACATGAACAAGAGTGAGTTTGTTGCGCTCTCATGTTCTAGATAAACAATATCCGTTGCTTCCTTGTTTGACTACTCTCAATCGTATGCATTTGTTCGCTTGATACAGTTGCAACAGAACGTACTGCAACATTGATGATCCTGCGGAGGCCTATATTCAAAGCCCAGTAAGCTGAATCTTACGGTCTGATGTACTTGCTACAACACAATGCTGATTTTTACAAACTTTACGTCTGTGCCACAGCTCAATTTCGTATCATCGCCAGCCACGAGTTTGAATCGACTCTTACGCCCAAGCAGCGACATTCACCAAGTTTGAAGTCTATTCTGTTGACGTCTCAATGTACACAGCAAGCATCTCTGAAAAGGTATGTTTCACACACTTCTTTTTATCATCGTCTTCAGTCGTGTCGTCGTAGCCATAGAGTAGTGTTCCATGTAGCCATGTACATTATGCACGATATCGAGTACAATAATACGTCAAATACAGTACCATTTGGAGTAGAAACGGATGACGAAATTGCAAAAGCATTATACCTGCTATGTTGACTTCAAATGCTCGAATTGACTTCAGTCACTGGAAATGGCTTCAGATGCTCGAGTGGACTTGGGCGTGGAAGCGACTTTAGACCCGGGAAGCTCATGCGTGGCTGCAAGTTGCTTCGAGAATGAGGTGGCTTTCGTGGTATCTGCGCTTTTCGATTTGTAGCGACTTCTCAACGAAGTGCGATTCTTCTTTTGAATGCTCATTCTCAGCAAATGTTGATTCTGCTCCGAAGGTAACTTTACAATCATGAAAGCGACTCCTACATGACGTGAGCTTCCCGCGTGAAAGGTGCTGCTAAAGCTGAATCAAAAATCGATTCCAACGTGGAATCTCCTTTACGCGTGCTGCTAAAATGGCCATCTTGCTGCTACTGTAGTTAGGGCGAGGGCCTTTCCAGACTTGACGTTGTAACGTTCAGCCGCAAGCAACGCCTTTTCCCTGGCGTTATCGTCCTTGATGTAGGTCTCGGGCCAGGGCTTCAGGGGCACCCCATCCTCATCATACGACACATAGGGGGAAAGTTCTTCAATAGCGAGCTGGTCATCGATGTGTTCCCTCCAATCGAGGTAGTTCAGGCCGCCGGGGCCCAGTGTCATGGGGTTCGTGTCAGACATAGGGAAGATGCCGACAGAACAATCAGATGCAGATGTGTTGTTCAAAGCTAGCTGGTTTGTAGAGAAGACAAAGCAGCAGCTGGGCTCACAACCTATTGAACTCAAGCGAGATGCTATCAATTCGCTTCCATAGTCATGTGGTGAACTGTTTACTGACCTATTGAACTCAAGCGAGATGCTATCAATTTGCTTGAGTTCCAATAGGGGGTACAATTACTTTGATGAACTACATTGTTTTCTTGTCAAAGACAACTCGCGACTCAAAGCGACGCACATCCTTCAACAGTTACCAAAATCCATTTTGCAGAAGTCCCTAAACTGAGCTTCAGGAATACTTAAACGTATTAGAGAGGCTTTCAGTGTTAAAGGGTCTGCAAAACAAGCTGTGTAAAGTTGTTTGTTGGTCTTGATGTCCACATTCCAGAGGCTTGAAAGAGAGCTGACCCAGTCGGATCTTGCCCTCAAAGTTGCTAGGACCTCAGGAATGAATGTGTTGGTCTTGCACCTTGCTGTGGAGCAGTCCAGTCCACAGCAACAACAGCCCTTCTTGAAGAAAAGTCCAGGTATCTCACAGTGAACATCCACAATGAGGTGAAGAGAGTAGGTGTGTTCATGTTGAAACTGAGCTGAAGCCTTGGTGTAGGTGAAAGATGAGGATCTGTGCCAGCTGGAGATGAGAGCTAGGACCAAGAGGAACAAGAGCTGGCGCTTCTGAGTGACATTTTTTGAGCGACGATAGCAGGCGGACACTTGGAGCTAGCTGGGTGGGAGTAGGTGCGTTGGAGAGCTGTAATGGAGGGGAATCCAGAGCCGTAGGGATGGTGTTGCTAGGACCAATATTGAGGAAGTTAGGTTTTGAGAATTTTCAGGAGGTGCGGCGCGTCATTCAGACAGAAATGGCCAAAATGGCCTTATGAAGCCGTCTGGATGACGCGCGCCTGCCGCTTTTTGGCTGTGATTTGACGAATGACGTCCTATAAGTATTATAGGTCTGGAGTGCGTTCAACATGCGGGTCTGCTGGCCCTTCCTCTTCCTCCTGGGGGTTACTGAGTCCACGAGCCTCCCGTAGGGACAGCTACTGGAGCCGGAGAGGTGGTCGCGGCTGGGCGGGTAATTTTCAAAATCACTGGACCAGGAGGGGGGGTCGTGGGACCCTGGACTGCCTGGCCGGCTGCTGGACTGGGCTCAACCTGCGGAGAGACAGCAGGGGGCGCTTGGATTTTGGGAGAGGGGGCGAGGGTGCCCGACTGGTCCCCTTTGGGTCCGTTCTCTTCAGAGACTGGAGCTTCCTCGACCGGGTTGGCCGGGTGGGCTTGTGCGTTGCTGGGTGGTACGGGGTCATCGCTGGCCAGCGCCTGCGAGCGGGTCACTGCTGCCATGTTGATGTATGATTGAATTTGTTGATGTTGAGTGTTGAATCCAAACGTTGAGGAGGATGAGTTTGTGTACATGTGTGATGACGTGTGCTTCTGAAGCAAATGTGAATCCAAACGTCGAGGAGGATGAGGTTGTGTACATGTGTGATGACGTGTGCTTCTGGAGCAAATGAGCATGATGGTACCTACCTCCATTGGGAGACAACAGCGACCATCTGTTAAAGCTCACCCCCCTGCAAAGGATTTGCAAAAGAGTAGACTCACGGCATTGAAAGTCACTGGAGTGTATGCAGCCCAAAACACATGCTCAGGAAAGATCATGGTTTGGCTGGTTTCTTCCCAGTAGGTGACACAAACAGCATGAAGGATGTCTTGGTGTATAAAACATGTCATGCTGATGGGGTCTGTCCAGCGTAAGAGGCTGACAATGATTCTCAATATACTTGCAGGGACCAATGCAAGGCCCGGACGAGCTTACAACCTGAATCAAGAGGACAAAATTGAGTGTGCGTGAGCGATAGAACTAGCCTATGCAGATGCTTGGTCAACTGGTGAAGCTCACTGAGAATCTCCACAACGCAAGAGAGTGCAAACTTGAGCCTCTACAAGCATTGCTTTGTACAGGCATTTTTCTGTCAAGCACAAATCACAAGAATCTGAAAATCAGTCAAAACCATGAGCAAAGCAAGAAGTGAGAGTCAGCACAACAACTCGCATGCTCTGAGAACGGCACACTGCAACATTGTCCCAAACTATCACATACATTGTGAAGGGACAGCGGATGTAACCACAATTGAACCATGAAGTAACACATTTGGACATCAATAAGGCAGCATTGTGCTACAGAGAGATATCTGGCTTGTAATCTCAGACGGTCATGAGGTGAACAAGCAATACAACACCAGCAAGGGATGTGCGAGTTATTTGACCCTTTGCAATTTGCTTTGGAAGTCTGGACTAGAGGTAGCGATAGGACAATGTCAGTACAACCTCATTGGACGCTTCGAATGATACTGACAATGTCAATGTGAGAGGTAATGCACTTGCTATGTTCCTCCATAACAGCCATTCAGGACTGCACACATTGCGATGTCAGCTCCGGCCCAATCACCTAGCATGGCCCCAGTATCGCTCCTAGAACTTGTCTTTCTTGACCACGCGACACCATTCTGTTGACGCTCGTTGCTCTCTGCTTGCCGTTGAGGGGGTGCGCTGGAGTGAATCCCAAGAAGGTCTCCGCTTGGATGTCGGTTTTCCTAGGAGTTAGTCACTCGCCAAAGCCCGTGGCCAAAAAGCATGCTAGGTTCATGGGGAGCTGAGAGTTGCGGTATCTTTGGGCATGGATCCATTGTGACACCATGGAAGGCGAACACACATTACGAAGCCATAGCGCAGCGATGTCGGTGCAAAGGTTGAGCACAGGCAAAAATGACGGGTCGAGGTCGATGCTGTCATTGTCGACATCATAATGCTTTGCTCAAGCCTAAAGACATGCTGAGGTCAGATTCGTTGAACGGCTTGACTGTGTGTATACAAAGGCACGAACCTGCGTCACTTTCGTTCTCCCATACTCTGTTACGGTCTTGAGTCTTGCGAGAGCCTCTGTCAGTGAGCCGAAGCTGTTTTGTTCATCGTGGTTTGCGAGATCTCAGCCTTAAAGACTGTCCACAGTTATGAATCGAGGTCCAAGTCTTGAAAGCCAGTGACCACCCGAATCTTTACGCCCTGGGATATGGGCCGGATCGATGCAGACATCATAGTTTTGGAAGCATTCGTTCCGAAACGAGTCGAGCGATAGCATGTGATCAAGAGAGTTGACTTGGGTGCGTTCGAGTCTGCAAATACGTGTCCGTCAAGCCTTTAATCACTCGAAACATGGTCATCTCTGGCCAAGAACACGGCTCACCATCAGGTCATCCTCTGGCATTCTGCTGACTGGTATGATTTTGGGGGAAAGTCTGACTGCTCTAGACTGTGTGACGTCAAGAGACAATGTCAGTACCGGTGAAGATATGACTTGTAGACTGGCAAGATGCACCTTTGACTCTCCATGACTTGTATGCCACTGATGGTCACACACCCGGTGAAAGACGATAAAGCTTGCTACACCAAGTCGCAAAGCTTGGCCCTCAGACAGTCCCAACCGTTGCTCGTGAAAAGGTCACTGAAAAAAAGCGTGAAGGTCTAGAGTCAAGCCAAAGAAAGTCAGGAGGTGTCAGGCCGGCGTTGGACATATGTGACTGACCTTGATGCTCGAAGTCACTTTCTCAACCCCAGCTGACTGTTCATTCTATCGTTGTTCTCTCTTTCATAAACGAGCTTGCTGGCGATCAGAGCAGTAGGTTGTTCCGGTAATTGAGTACGGCGTAGAAGTCCAATACTCTTGATGATACAGTTGATGCCAATGATGTCACATTTGTTCGAGCTTTGAGGACAGGATTTGGATCATTGGAAAGAAAAGGGTAGTTGAAAGGTTCCAGAGATGGTCTGACCGTCAACAACCCTCGTATTGTCGAGGGGCATATACAGTGAATAAATTAATGTGCACAGAGATGTTTGTTGCAAGGTGACTATTGCTTGCTTGCATATTGCATTATCCCATCTGAGTATTCTAAACAGGCTGACGCACGCCATTCTGGCTGGGCTGATGAGCCCAACAATGGCCCCTATGTCTCTGCCTTCTGAGACTCGGCAAAAGAATACAAAACGATGCCTTTCGAGATATATTCATTCGCATTGTAACTTTACACAGGCGGGTTGAACTGTGCTGCCACGGCAGAAACGTAGGGAGCAACACGTCGTCGTCAGAAAAAAAGCCAGCTAACTTGTCAGAGGTTGTATGGAACCAGGTTACAACGTCTATGCTGGAGGTGATGCACAACTGCTGGTCGGACCTATCGACTTTCATGACCGTGTTCTCGGATAACTACTGAATGGTAAAGCCGAGTCCTAAGGTCGCCGGTGTATTCAGAGGCATTGTAGCTGTGTCCCAGTTTGATGCTATGATGTGTCTACCTTGTTGCCTGATTGCAGAGTTCAAAGAAGGGTCCAAATGGCCGAGGCAGACGTTGCTCACAGAACTCTCGGCATCCAGAGTAGTGGGAAAGAGGAACTCGGATAGGGCGAGTTGATTGATCATGCTGTTGCCTGGCGAACGAGCCTGACCTGACAAATGAATCAATAGGGGTCAAATGGTCCAATGTGTGCTCACCTAGCAAGAGGCTGTTCTGGCTCACAGCTGAAGGAGCCATCGACATGTTCTCCACTTGATGGGTGCACCACAGTCTCGACTTGGTCTTTGCACAGTCTCGACTTGGTCTTTGGTATGATATCCCCGTCAGCAACTTGTCCAGTCAGCAGCTGTATCTGTGTCGATTGCATTCTCTCGATCGCTCTTTTGGTTTGCTGCTGTGCCATTTTCGTTGTTTTTCGAGGCCAAAAGGGGAAAATCGAGTAGAAACCCGGCCAGCCTGACAGCCAACGAGTCACATCACCCAGTGGCCAGGACAAGCAAGGCCAGATGGTGGTGAGAGATAGAGTGGTCAAAGTGATTGTTTGCCTGTCCGTTCCAGCTTTCGGAAGAGACGGACGTGCGTGCGTTAGCTGACGGGACGTTGTGACTAAGCAAGCAACCCATCCGTATTTCTCCATTCTTCAATAACTTTCTCATCTCTTGTTTGGATCGTTGCAGTCAAAATAATCGAGAGCTTCTAGGCTCGTTGCACTCTCAGAACTGGTCGTCGCCTGTTCCTAGTCAGGCATGGCGTCTTCGCCCGTCCCTCCGGTCACCACAATACCTCATCGTCGTCTGAATACTCGCCCTTCGACACCATCGCTTCAGGACTTTTTCGAGCCCACAACTCGAGATTCGGCCTCCTACGACGACAGTGATCCTTATTATTCGACGCTTGACTTTAATGGCAAGAGGCTGGTTGACCTCGAGCCATGGGAAAACACGGTGGAATGCCCATGGGGAGGCAGTGGAACGGCGCTTCGAATCCTTCAGGGAACGGCGAGACGGACACGGGACGACATTCCAAGTCGGTCGACAACCACCACTCTCAATGACCTCAGAAAGCATTCCTCACCAATCTACTATTACATCATGCTAGGCCCTGATCACGCAGCGTTGCAAGGGTTTTTGGCCTCCAAGCATCGGTATCAGGATCTCCAGGCCAACCACTTTCCTTTTCTTCAATCTCGCGTAGAATACCACGACGATGTGTCCCCATCTTGCATTCGTTCAACCGAGAGTCCGGACCTCCAGCGATCAAGCTTCACATTCGCTGAGAAAGAACGCAACACCTCAACAAACGGGTTTGGTGCACTATGGATGATCACCGAACTTGACCCTGCCGGGCCAAGCATTATCGGTCTCCGAGAATATTGGAAACGGTCCATCTACACTCTTCGACGTGAGAACGACAGCGTCAGCCTCGAGCAGTTTTGGGACAAGGTTGTTGAAGTGCTGTGTCTTTTAGCCAAAGTGATCATCGTGAGTCGTTTAGCCTAGGCTTCCCAAACAAGAACCTTGCCAAGTAATTTGACGTTGATGCGTGTTGAAACAATTTAGGAACTACACGCACGACAACTGTCCATCAACGTATGTCGACCCGAATTGTTTGCCGTAGAACCATCAACGGCACGCATAGGCTTGTACAACTGTCTTCACCTGCGACCAATGCCCCGGTACGATGGAGGCCGTCGTGTCACAGCTCGGATATGTCAGGCCCATGGGCACACCTCTCGCCGGGCCTCGACGGTCGCGCCCAAACATCCAACCCATGCCCTTCAAGGCGACACACACATGGACCGGCGGCTTCTTGATGAAATCAGAGGCTGGGACCACGATGACTGTGACTATGGTGGTAAAGATCCTCTTAACAACTTTGACACGCCGAATGGACAACATCCGACAGAGAAGAAACAAGGATTCTTTGACGAAAACACGACCCAACGACAATTGCCCTACGTCGCCCCCGAAACTGTTTCGGAGCCTGATTTTGAACGAGAACCTGCCGAAGTCTTTACATGGGGCACATGCGTCTACGATCTGATCGTCGAGGGAATAGCCGAGTTTAGGACTTCCAACTCGTGTCCAGACTTGCTGAGGGACATTCACAATTACTCGACGCAAAAATTGGTTCCCTTGGTCGACAAGATCAGTGACTGTCCCCCACTCTTGTCAGCACTGATCGACAAGGCTGTGCAACTGGATTCGACAAAGAGATACAGCAACATGAAAGCGTTATTCGCTGATCTCGAAATTGTCCGACACAACCCACGACTCGACGTTCCTCAAGCTATCCAGATTGGTTTCGGCAACATCGACAGTTTGTCACGCTTTGAAAACCTAGCCGATCTTCTGGAGCGAGATGACCAAGTCAAGGTCTTGGATCGAGAGTTTGGGTTGGTGGAAAAGAAACAAAAGAGCAGAATCGTCTGCTGCTATGGGGAATCCGGGACTGGGAAATCAAAGATGGCTCTGACATGGTCGCACAACAGAATAAGAGAGCGGACAGCTGGTAAAAGGGACGTCTTGGTGGGCTGGGCAAAGGTAAGTCCCGTATTGACAGGCCACGTGACCAACCATGAATCATGCTGATTCTTACGACATTCACAGTTTGACCAACATCAAGTCCGACCCTTGTACGGAATTGTTCAGGTCTTTGAGTCCCTTTTGTCGGCCGTCTTCAGCAATCCAAAAGAGGACAGAGCGTCATGGAAGTCGCGAATCATCGAAGCATTGCCAGGTGTCGGAAGTACTTTTCTCACCCTCCTATCCCCAACATGGCAAAGTGTGTTGCTAGGCCAAAGAGTCGAAAAAGACATGGACGGGATCGATTGGAAGACATATGCTCAGAGGTTCAAGATGTGGGCTGTAAAGCTGCTCAGTCTGTTTGCTTCTCCCAAGCGGCCGTTGATTCTGGTCATTGGTGAGTGGCCGCGGTCAAGTCCGTTCTCATCAATGGCTATTACTGATAGCTCTGTCTTGGATGCAGATGATTGGCAGTGGATAGAGCCGGCAGAAAACGATCTGTATGATCTTTGTTCCTCTCTGATTTGTCACAGAAAGTCGACACTGACAAACTCACTTTTCCTGTAGCTGGATGGAGATCTTGGCCAGTCCGTCCGAAATCAAAAACATTTTCGTCATCATCACATATCGAACGTCCGAGGTCGAATGCCCGCATCCAGCTCAGCTTGGAACCGACAGAGTCACTTACATCCGGTCTCGAGCGTTCGAACGTGAGACAATAGACCAGATCGTGTGCAAAACATTTCACTTGTCCCCCGAACATGTGGAGGACGGCTTTAGTGTACTGTCTTCATTTCTCTTCTCGGTTACTGAAGGTCAGTCCCACGCAACATTGCTTGTTTTCCAATCATGTCAGCTGAACTGTGGAGTTGTCTCAGGCAATCCTATGTACATCAAGCTGCTACTCAGTCGACTCATAGAAGATGAAGTCATTGTACGTTCAAGTTGCGATACGGCGTGTCCTTGAACGTACCTGTCTGATGCATACTCTTGTTTAGCACTTTGATTTCGATCGATGCAAGTGGGCTGTCGAGACCTCGGAACTGGGAGCTTATGGCAGTTCCGGAATCCAGGCTTTTGCTCAATGGTAAGCGGGTACATTCAGATGTCAATGAGAAAGACAGCAATCAATCTTAGACTATTGCATTGTCTCATTTAGGACACTATCCCGGCTCGAGTCCGATACACAATTGGTCCTCCAAGCTCTATCCTGCCTGACCGCGCAGGGCTGCACAATTGAACTTCTTTCCCACTTGACTGAGCTTCCTATATCTACGGTCAAAACGTGCAGTGAGAAAGCTGGCATGTACGGGGCAGTACGTCTAGAAGATGGCACCGTCTTGTTCACTCATGATCGGCATCAGGAAGCCGCTCGAGCCTTGATCCCGCCAAATCAGCGGTCAGAATTCCTCGCCAACATCGCCCGAAAACTCGAGAAGCAAGGTCAAGATTATGTGTTTGTTGTTGCTGATCTACTCACTGACGCGTTGCCGACCAGTCTACATGAATGGTCGAACGATGTGATCTGCGAAACTTGTAGGTTCTCACGAATGACTCCATCCTACAACTCAATTCTGATCTTATTTCTTTCGTTGAATAGTAATGAATGCGGCTCGAAAAGCCATTCGAAGCGCGGCCTTTGAATCGGCCAATCAGTACCTCATCACCGCTGGTTCGGTCCACCCACTTCAAGAACAGTCTTCGTGGGATCGCAATCGGGAGCTTTCAATGCAAATGTGCACACTCATGGCAGCTGTGGCTTCGGGTACAAGAGACACAAGATCGGCCAATCTAGCAGTACGAATTTGACTCATTGAAACACCATTCATGTTCAAGTCACTGACGTCGATTTGATGATCTAGGCCGATGCTGCTTTCGAAAACGCCATCAATGTGGCTGAAAAAACGACGGCCACGACCCTCTCCATCCAATTAGCCCTAGTCCAATTTCAGATTGATCGTGTGCTCCAACTGGTCGATCGGATATTCAGCTTGTTGGGTCTCGAAGTCACAACCACTTATTATATGGAACACCCTGATGACCTCTGGGACGAGATTACGCCACAATCACAGGAAGAACTGACTGCGACTCTAGACCAAACTGCAGCCATTTCGGATGATGACCCTATTCACGCGGAAGCGATTGCCATCTCTGTCCTCTTTGTGGCAGCCGGGCCAACCATATACACTCGACTGCCACACCGAGCTATGCGGTGGTTCGACTTTGGCACAGCACGTGTTCTCAAATCGCACAAAGCGTTACTCCACCCTGCCACAGGATACATCCTGGGGTGCCGTTCAGTATTGGTGAGTACGTGCGACTTTTCATATGGGCTGCACCATCTCATACCATGACGATACTCCAATATTCCTTAGTTTGCTTCGCTGTCGCGCTACGATCTTGCCGCCACTTTCTTCGACCTTGGCTCTTCCGTCCCTTGGAGAGATACCCCCTGGCGTGAGTGGATACCTGACTAGGAAGTCATTGAACTAGCTGATTGAATGTTCATCAGAGGGCAATTCTGAAATTCCGTTCAAGGCTGCTGAGTATCTGCGATCGACTCACACAAGCACCATTGACTATCGAGATACCTGGAAAGCCGCCGCGCTTGGTATGTTTCCCTTACGTCCATTGTTGTTGATTTACCTGTACTCAAGTCTTGACACTCTTCAGCGCATTCGACGGACATTCTCTGCTACATCAGCGCTGTATGTTCGGTTTTTCAGCTCAAATTTGAAGTCACAAGCTGACTCGTTTGACATCGTCTCATAGATCGAATTGTCATCGCTGGTACTCACTGGGCATTCCGTGCCCATGCTTTTGGAGCGAAGTGCAATATCTCTCGAAGCTCTGAAGAACGACTTGGCTCCACCAATTCGCCCTTTCCTTGCGTCTTTCAATCAATTCGCAAGAAATCTTTCAGAATCAAAAAGAGATATCGGAGAGTTATATCGTAGGTCAACTATCTGAATTTTGACACAAGGCGCGAAGCTGATTCAAGGATTCTCAAGGCTTGAATGGAGACGCAATGAAAGAGTCTGAAGCAAGTGAAATAAGCAACCATGGCGACGTGATTGGAGTGTCGTACCATCTTACGGCGCTCTACAATGCGCTGCTCTTCGACGCACCTCAAATATACATCAAGAAAGTAGCAGATGCGGTTTACAGGCACAAGAACGGCTGGTCTGGTATCATTGGACACTTCAATTATTTGATGGTCTTGAGTTTTTACATTCTCGCTCACAATGTCGAAGACGACGCAACCTTGACGGAAGCCCATGCGGCTTTCTCGGCATTTCCGAGTAGTAAGTTTAAGCATTTGGTTGCACCGTGGTGCTCGACCGTTGACACCATACTTTTACAGACGTTGAATTCCGAGCCATCGGTTCAGTACTACTCGCCCTACAGGGCCTGAAGCTGCTCAAATACAAGGATCCGTCATGGGGTGGCACCCTGTCCACTGTCGAAGCGGCAATCGAGAGCGTGTCAGCAACCAGCTGTTATCTGCCAGCCGGTAAGTCTTGTCTACAAGAGATGAAGGGTGCTTGATTGATGTTGAACAACTTCATGGTCTCAGGTTGGCTATCCTTCGTCGCGGCAAGAACGTTCCGTGACACTGTCGGGCTGTCTCGCCGAATATGGGGCGGGTTTGCCAGGGAAGCTCATCAGT
Source organism: Filobasidium uniguttulatum (assembly GCA_039545395.1). Taxonomy (NCBI): domain Eukaryota; kingdom Fungi; phylum Basidiomycota; class Tremellomycetes; order Filobasidiales; family Filobasidiaceae; genus Filobasidium; species Filobasidium uniguttulatum. The sequence continues at coordinate 1,637,514 of BCJK01000002.1, read as the reverse complement.
CGTTCACAAAAGCAGGAGCGATCGCTCTGACACGCAGAGTCTCATTGGAGTTCCCGGAAATCTTCTACTCTGAGCCTGTCCAATTTGTCTCTACCGACGCTGTTCCCTCCGTGAAGTTTGCACTCGCAGATAGTCTGCCTGACGGGTCGAGCGATGGATCCTCAAGTAAAGACGCATCTGAACGTTCCCCATACGTCAGCGAAACTTCTGTCAACCTCTCTCAACGATTGAACTTTGAGGGAATTCTTAAATCATTGTGAGCCAGCACTGTCCCCGATCTCGAGAGCGTCACTGAAATAATTATACCCAGCTTGGCCTTTGCGAGCGAGACGGACAGCGCAACGTTGATCAATCGCGTGTTGAGCATCCTCATTCAGGTAAGTACGTCACTGGTCGAGATCTGACAGCCTGCTGACTCCCGAAATCTTTGACATTGCAGTTCTCCAGGGCAGAAAAAGGCTACTTGGCTCTACGACAACCTTCGACCAACGCACTACATCTGCGTGGTCGCGGGAGTTACGAAGCGATTCAGACGGACAACATTCCTGTGATAGAGGCAACGACTATCTGCCCTTCGAGCGTACTGTTGCACGTCGCTCAATCTCAAAATGTGAGTTGCCTCATTGTTGCGCGAATCTTCAGTAGCGATTGAAATTCATTTCCATGTCATCTTCAGGCAATCGACTCCTCGGATCCCGATCAAGCACCTTTGTTGCGAGACAGGTACCTACAGGAAGCCACCGAGACCAGCGTCCTCTGCGTGCCACTCTTTGTACAGAACCAATTTGCCGGCGCGATTTGTCTACACGGTAATTTATTGAAAGTATCCAACTCTGTCAAATCGCACGTAGGACTTCTCGGAACGTGAGTCATGCACGTGTCGTGATGATCAGAGAACAAGTGTTAATGAACTTGCTCCGCTTTTTCTAGGTTCGCTGCAATTGTACTAGAGTCCCACGACGCCACAGCACGCCTCGAAGCCTCTGTCAAGATGAGGACGATTCAACTCGAGCATGCACTGACCCACCGCCGAACATTCATCTCCTCAATCACCCACGAGGTAAGGCTGATGTTGACTTTTTGCATTGTCCTGTGATTGACTTGGCTCTATTACCCATGTAGCTTCGCACGCCTCTCCATAGTATCAGGTAGGCTCACCATCATACACTTCTCGAAGAGACGGAACTGATATTATAGTCTCGAATAGTGGTTTGACGACAATCATGGAGAACTCGTCGGATCTTCCAGAAGCACAGAAAGAGCATGTGGCGGGCATCAGATCATCTGCCGACGACCTTCAACGAATTATTACCGACGTTCTTGATCTGAGCAAGCTCGAGAATGGGAGCATGCAAATCGAAACCATCAGCTTTGACCTTCGAGAGGTTGCGGAGACGGCTTTGGACTCTGTTGCGCATTTAGCCCATGCCAAAGGTCTTGAATTGTACTTGGGCAATGCTATTGACACGGATCCGATCTCGCAACTGCTAGGAGATCCTTTCCGAATCAAGCAATGTTTGCTGAACCTTCTAGGCAACGCTATTCGATTTACTGCGAATGGTTACATCAAGCTTCAATGGTCGATCACGTCTTCACCTATTGGCGGCGAGAACCTTGTTTTCATGGTAGAGGATTCAGGCATTGGGATCTCGCCGGAATCACAAAAGCAACTTTTCCGACCGTTCTCTCAAGTTGACGCCAGTATCCAGCGAAAATGGGGTGGTACTGGGCTTGGCCTTTCGATCACTCAGAATCTGGCTCAGTTGATGGGTGGATCGGCGTGGTGCGAGTCGGCCGAAGGGAAAGGCAGTACATTCTCATTCTCGGTTGTCGTACGACAAGACCTCAAGGTAGCTGCTCCCAGGTACGCTGTCATGGGCATGGTTGCTCCAGTACTGCTGATTTGCCCGCCAAGCCCGACAACGACGGTGCTCTCGAGGAACCTCGAACGAATGAACATCAGGACAATCCTGGTCACACCTATTGAAGCTGCTTCCTACTGCGGCGACATGAGCACTGTGATGATCGACTCGGCATATAGCGATCTAGCCATGAGCTTTGTGCATCGGCTGAGCGTCACGCAGTCTCGCGCCAAGGTCGTATTCCTGACTGAGCTCACGGATCGCGCCAACTTGCTCAATAGGATCAGTGATCCTCTGGCAACAGTCATTACGAAACCCTTGAAGGCTCGGGCTTTGTTAGGGATCATTGATCAATCAACTATTCCTGCTTGCGAAAACGCTGTCCAAATCCAGTTCAAGACAAAAACGGTATCTTTGATTGACCGTGAAATGGCTTTCGTAAGTTGGAGTTTGTTGTCCCGATGTAATCTCACCCCATTGTCTGACTCGGTCTTTGGAACATCAGCGATGTCCCTTGCAGGTGTTATTTGTCGATGACAACCCAATCAACCGTAGCGTCGGACTCAAGGTAGGTTTTCCTTCCGCCTGGCGCTCTCCTACGTTTACAAGACTGACATCTGATACGATCCCTGCACTCTCAGATTCTTGCCAAGTTTGGATATACAGCTGTGGACGTTGCAACCAATGGTCTGGAGGCTGTAACGGCTGCAGAGACAAAGAGATATGACTTGATTCTGATGGACCTACAGGTGCGGTTGTCTTGACGTTTGTCAACAAGAAAATGATGGTCCTGATCGTTTATTTTCATTGCAATCAGATGCCGATCATGGACGGACATACAGCGATGTTGAAGATTGACGCCAGTGAAAAAACGCATCATCCGCAAATTGTGGCGCTCACCGCGAATGCCGATTCCGTGAGTCATTCCGCTGCCTCGCGATTGATGTGATACTGTGACTGACTGTTTACAACTTTCAATGGTGCACCGGCAGGCAACGGCCAAAATTTGTGAACAACAAGGATTCCATGGTTTCCTGGGCAAACCTCTGGTCATCAGAGACCTTGCTGCTATCTTTGAACAAGCCTACAAGGCCAAAATCGACCGTTCAACCGCTTGTCCAAGTCCAGCATGAGTCAAGACATTTTACTCTGGCCGTGAACCGTCACTCAGCTCACCAATACCTGTACATTATCCTCTGACCCCATCTCCTCCGACACCGAAACCGCATAACTTTCTGTAGCATCTGTAGCTTTAAACCAACATTATGGTGTAATTGTGCACAGATGCACATGAGTGTATCTTGTGAACGACCTCGTATCGTTGTATAATCTACTTATCAATAATCATAGCATGTCGGACAGTGCCTGGTTTTTAGCCCAGCATACTCTCACAATGGGTTATCCCCATTGCTTTGACCATAATAAGCCGAGCGAGCGAGGTTCGCGTCAGGCGGATTGAGTGAGATGAGGTGAAGTTGGTGAATTTGGATCCGCACGTCAGTCAAGAGTCGCTTGCTTTCAAGGAGTAGTGACGAACAAAATGTCCAGGAAAGGCAGCAAACAACGTCTCTCAGTTCGTCTCGCAACTGTTCGACACTACTCCAACATGACCACACTCAAGCTAGACGTCTCGCAGACACCGTTCCCTTGGGCAGTGGCTCTCTTGGCCTCGCACCAAAAGATCGAGATTGATTGGTTGGCCGGCAAGCTTCAATTTGAGGGCAAGACTGATGAGCAAGAAATCGAAAAGGAACTTGCTTCAAAACTCAAGGGCAAGGAAGCACCTCTTCCTGTGCTTCCTACTCCCTTGACCCCCAGTACCCCATTCCAGGAAATTCCTGCCATCTTCAACGCCCTCGATGACTACCTGGCGTTGAGAACGTTCTTGGCCGGTCGTTCCGCTGGATTCAACGATTTCAAGATTTGGGCCAGCATCAAGGCCTCATTGAAGGCTATTGGTGTACTTAAACAGAACCGACACGTCCACCTGACTCGATGGTACAACTACATTGAAGCTCTCCCTGCTACTCAGGATATTGTTACTGGTTTGTTCAACTCCAAGAACCAGACGGCCAAGAATGCAAAGGCCGAAACCAAAAAGGCTGGTACCGTCGAGGCCGAGCTCCCCAACGCTGTCGAGGGTAAGGTCACTTTGCGATTTGCCCCTGAACCTTCAGGATACCTTCATATTGGTCACATCAAGGCTTGTATCTTGAACCGATTCTTTGCCGACAAGTACAAGGGCAAGTTTTTGTTGCGATTTGACGACACGAACCCTGAAAAGGAAGAGGATGAGTTCGAGGGATCTTTCGAAGGAGATCTGAAGATGCTCGGGGTTGGATGGGACAAGGTCGTTCACACCAGTGATCACTTTGCTGCCATTGAGAAGATGGCCCGCAAACTCGTTGAGCAAGGCGACGCTTACATGGACGACACTGATCAGCAGACCATGCGAGACCAGCGAATGGCTTTGACCCCTTCCAAGAGGCGTGATGAATCTGTTCAAGACAACCTCGCCCGTTTCGAAGAAATGCTCAGCGGATCCGAAGAGGGACAAAAGTGGTTCATGAGGGCCAAGATCGATTACAAGTCTCCCAACGGTACCCTTCGAGATCCTGCCGTTTACCGATGCGTCAACAAGCCTCATCACGTTACTGGAGACAAGTACAAGGCATACCCCATGTACGACATGGCGTGTCCTATCGTTGATTCCCTCGACGGTGTCACTCACGCCTTGAGGGCCAATGAGTACGCCGACAGGAAACCCCAATACGAATGGTTCCTCAAGGCTCTTGGATTGGGTCACATTGAAATCTTTGATTTCTCGTGAGTATACCATTTCTCATCTGTATCGACATGTCAGATGCTAATAGCGCGATTGTTTTCCATAGTCGAATTGACTTTGTTTACACTGTCTTGTCCAAGAGGAAGCTCAAATACCTTGTCGACCAAGGTCTCGTCAAGAGCTGGGAAGATCCCCGATTCCCCACTTTGCGAGGTGAGCTAGGTGGTCCAAAGCTTGATGATGCCTCATGCACTGACCCTCGTTGATATATAGGAATGAGGGCTCGTGGTCTCACTGTCGAGGCTCTTAAGGGATTCATTGCTTCCCAAGGAGCATCTTCCAGCACTCTGCTCATGGAATGGGATCAGCTCTGGGCTTGGAACAAGAAGGTCATTGACCCTATTGCTCCCCGGTTCTGGGCTATTGCCGAGGAAGACATGGTCGAAGTCAAGGTGACCGGGGAGGGTGTTCCATCTTCACCGGAAACCAAGACGCTTGCGGCTCACAAGAAGAACCCGGATATCGGCGAGAAGAAGACTGTCTTTTCGTCTGATCTTTTGATGGAGCAATATGATGCGTCTCAGTTTGGTGAAAACGAGGAGATCACCGCCATGGACTGGGGTAACGCTTACGTCAGGCAAATTTCCAAGACGGCCGATGATTCCAAAGTGCAATCTGTTCAGCTTGAATTGCATCTCGATGGAGACGTCAAGAAGACTTCTAAAAAGGTACACTGGCTCGCTCAACCCGCCTCCGATCTTGTTCCCGTTGTCTTGATCGACTATGACTACTTGATCAACAAGAAGAAGATGGAGGGTGATGATGATTTGACTGCGGTCCTGAACCCCAAGACCGAGTACAGGACCAAGGCGTTGGCTGATGCCAACGTCAGTGCTCTCAAGGCGTTCGACATTATCCAGTTTGAGCGAAAGGGATTCTTCATTTGCCAAGGAACCAAGGATGCCGAGGGCAGGATGGAATTCGGTTTGATTCCAGAGTGAGTTGCTGATGTTTGTGCTAGTGGTAGAGTTGGCATCTCTGACTGTCCGCCGTTTGTCCATATTACAGCGGCCGAAGTGCAACCGTCGCTCTCAAGGGGAAGCCTTATGAAGAAGCCTCCTCCAAGGGTGCTGCTGCCGGTGGTTGGGGCAAGGATGCCAAAAAGGGCAAGGGCGAAACCAAGCAAGGTGGAGAGGCTGCCCCTGGCCAGTAGAATATTACAATCATGAACATGTAGCCTGATATGCAGGCAGTCTGTAGTTCAAGAGCAGCATGACATGATCATTCACTGATTGTGTTCACATAAATCATGTCGCCACAGACTACAACTTGTGGTGCCGACATGCATCAAGCGCACCTAGCTCGAGCGAGTATTGCTTGGCTACAGCAGCAGTTAGTTACAGTACGTATTAGCTGCCGGCGGAACAAAATCGCCGCGACCCAGAGATCGATGCAAATTGACATGAAGTCAACTCTGATGCTACTCGACAACTCGAGAGATTGACAACTTACAAAGGCACGGTTCTAAATCACAAATTACCAGTCTGCCACCATGTCACTCATCCGGTTCGCACTGCTCGGCGAGGGGTTCCTCAATATTTTCACCCTCCCACTCCTTCTCAATCCTCGTGCTGTCATTACCTCGATGCTTCGAGATCCCATGACGCCCATCTCTCCAACGGTCATCACCACTGCACGGGTTCTCGCAGGCATTGTCGTCTTTGGCATCACACCGGTCCTCTGGTCATGCTGGCCAAATGATCCCTCCTCGATTCAGCGAAGACGACCGACTTATGTCGCGCTCGGTCTAGGCGAGCTCGTTCTCATTCCGTACTTTGCTATGGAGGGACTCTCTGGACAGACACTCAGATCAGACAAGGCTTGGGGGATGGTCGCATGTCTTGTACCACTCTTGCTCTGGAGAATCTACGCCATGTACATCAAGCCTGAGATGATGGGTGACAGAATTGGCAAGACGAAGCGCAACTGACTAGCCGAAGCTAGCGAGGACGACCGTGAGGGTCAGGAAAGCGACGGAACAGACTCTATACATACTACTGAATAGCACAATGACACACTACTAGGCCGCTCTGTATGAATCCATATCACACTGTACCGTACCCTGCCAGCAAACCAGCAAGCCCGTCTTCACCTTCATGCATCTTTGTAGTCTGTTGCGTCTGTTGACGAAGATGACGTCACAAAGGATACCCATTCTGCCCATTCTCGTACCATTCGGTTCGAGGGAATTCGTCTGTAAAAGTCTGGGCATCATCGCAGGTTGAATGTTGAGACTCTGTCAGTCCAACAGTTTGAGTGTTAGCCTCAACTATCAGTTCAAGGCCACTTTCATGCTGCTGCGACGGACGCTCCTTGGGGCAACTTGTGCGAGTCGATATCAGCCTCTGTGCTCTTCACTACCCGTTCATTCGGCTCGTCAATCACTTCAACAAAGGACTGCTGTGCCATTCGCTCTTCGCCTGACCGTTGCTGAAGGTTCCAGAAGGTCTTTCACAAATACGGCTCAGCTCAAAAGTTCACGTGGACATGTGGTCCCTCAAACATCGAAAGACAATACCGTCCTGAACGACTCGACGATCGATGTCCAACATTCCGAATTCATCTCGAGCGCAGGAGGCAAGACGAGAAAACAAGTCGAGCGAGACAGTGGCACGGAAGACGATCTCGGAAAAAAGGCACAGGACTTGGACTATAACGCAAGTGATGGTGAATTGATTGGCAAATTGGCACCCACGAGTTCTCACCTGTTCAAGCTTGTCGTACCCATCCCTCAAAGTCTTGCATCCTACCTCGAACATCTGAAGAACAAGGACAAGGTCGATCACCCCAAAGTCATTGAAACGGCGTACCTATTGCACCCCTCCCAACCACTTTCACATGTCTCACAACTGATACTTGGTTCACTACCATCTACCGAACGCTCAGCGCGGGTCGAATTTCGAGCTGTGAGTGGACAAGACCACGATGCGTATCCCTCGCGACGAAAAAGCCAAGAAGCAGAACAAGAAGAACAAGACGATGGCGGTCCGATGCTGTTTGAGCGTGAAAAGGACGGGGATAATCTTCAAGAGGTTCGGTGGTCGCTCTCGACGGATTTGGGAGACTTTATCAAACAATCCACTCTCGCCCAGTCATTCAAGATCATCATTCTACCCGATGAAAGCGCTCACCAGGCCCATCAAGCGTCACTTGTACCCCTCGTTCTCAAAATCACCATCCCGACATTTGCCAACCGGACAGTCTACCTTCGGCATCGTCTATTACGAGTCACCAAGGAGATTGCTCAACTGACTGATCAAAAGAAGAATCTCGATCGTACGGCGCGGACCCAGGCCAAACGTATCTCCATTTTTGGCTTGGGAGCCTTGATTGCATACTGGGGAGTGGTCTGCAAACTCACCTTTTTCAGTCCGCTCGGATGGGACGTCATGGAACCCGTCACTTACATGTCGGGTCTATCCACCGTAATCGGCGGCTATCTGTTCTTCCTCTACAATCAACGAGAAGTGTCTTATTCATCCGTTCTCGACTTGTCGATCTCTTCAAAACAACAGCAGCTGTATGACAAGCATGGATTCAACGTGGCAAGATGGAGCGAGTTGATCCCCGAGGCCAAGGCACTGCGAAAAGAAATCACCAAAATTGCTCACGATTATGATTACGATTGGAGAGGACAATTAGAGGATTTGGAGAAAGAAGTCGAGCTGGAACAAAAGCAAGTCTGGAAGATGAAGAACAATGATTCAAAGGATTCGTCTTCCCATGACAAGCTTTCAGCAGACTCGCCATCAGACAAAACAGCCCGTTCTGATAAACGGAAACATTACGAAAGGGAGTCGGTTCCTCGAGCAATGGTCAAGACACGAGATGGTAAAAAGGTTGATATTGACAAGACCATTGACGAAGCCTCGGACATGGAACGTGCTTCACGAAAGGCAGCGGAAGGAAGAGGTCACGGACGCGATGATGAAGAAAATGGAGAGGCCGAGCAAAAGGAGGAAGAGGCTGAAGAGGCTGAAAAAGAAGAGGAGCGAGACCAGCGCAAATCAAATAACGACCGATAAGAGTGTCTATTGCATTGACGAGAGTACAATAATCATTTGCATGTATCATATACCCGCGAAACCATTGACCATTGACCATTGACCATTGACCATTGACCATTGACCATTGACCATTGACCATTGACCATTGACCATTGACCATTGACCATTGACCATTGACCAT